>JAWNLH010000322.1:0-32316 GCA_035042485.1 Drosophila cyrtoloma | reverse complement strand
TGCATAGCTGCAACTTCTGCAACGGACTTGCCAAGGCCTCCCGCTTCGCTTCGTGTATGTAGCCCCATCAAAAACGCCTATTTGTAAAACTCGGTTGTTGTCTGGGCTATAGGTTTTATTGATAGCTTCCTGCCACTTTTTGCCGCCTGTGATTTTAGCAATGCCTGACATTAAATATCATGCCTCCCATGCCGAACGGCCTTAAAAGCTGATACGCAAAAAGCCCACACTGGGTTTGTCCGTACCAACCCGCATCAAGCTTACTTGACGTTGTAAAGCTGGTACTTACTGAACCCTCAGTAGCACTAGAAATGCTACCTACTACGCCGCTGCCACGTTCTCCCAAAGTCGCCAAGTGACAAACCAACGCATATAAGACTAGCTCCCGTGTAAGCCTTTTTGGTGGGTAATATGGAACTTTTGAGTATTCCGTATTGCTTACCAATTGCTCCGCTTGCATGAATAAAAATTCAAGCTGGGTGTCCTCGTACTTGCTAAATTGTGGGTATCTCTCTTTAAATAAACTTGGTGAGAACGTGACAATAGGCATAAGGTTAATCCTTTGGTGCTGGCTGCGTGTTGGTATTTTTCGGGTCTACTTGCTCGGTGCCGTGTTTTAAACCTGCCAGTTCTCTGGCCTCTGCTCGCCCTTTATCATAACTTACAGCAGAAAAAACAAGTCTATTTTTAAACATTGGCATTTTACCATATGTTTTTTACTTGTTCCCAAAGTTCGGCGTCAACTTCTGTTACTCCATATTTCCCGCATGGCAAATGCTGCCCCGGTCTCCTACAAGCTGCGACACCTGCACGCCGTTAATTTGCACTTGTTGCGTTCCTACTTTAAAAATCTGACCTGATGGCAAGTTGGCAAAAACAAAAACTTTTTTATTACTTGTGTCCGCCTTTGCTTGTGCCTCTGCCTTTATTTGTTCTTGTGTCTTCTTTTGTTCGCTCATTTGACGCCTCCTAGGCCTGATTTCCACGCATTGTAACCATTGCGAGTGGATAATAAATTATTGCCCCATATGTAGAACTTGACCATTTTTGCATAAAACTAGACAAATCACCAACCATCCGACCAGCTCGGAGTTTTTCAGAAAATCCAAGTTCACCAGTTGGGTAGCTCGCCACTTCCTCGGCTATTAACTGAACAGTTCCGCCAACTTCTGGAGTTTCGTACTCGGCGGCTGCTACTATGCTTAGTTTTGAAAAATAATGACTAAGCATAGTTTGAACTAAAACGTTGTATTCTGAGCCTCTGGCAAGTGCCACATTTGCAGAGGGTGATAATACCAGCTTTAAAGGTGTATGTTGAGTAATTAATCCGCCGCTTTGTGTCGCCATATGTTCAAACATGTGTATAATATCGTTATAAATTTCTAGTACGTTTTTATCTTTCCAAGCCAAGTTTCCCGTGTTTGCCCCTACTAATGGCGTAATAGCTGCTGGCAAACTAGGGTCGTTCATTATGCCATAAATATCAAAACCTTGTACGCCCTTAAAATAAAACTTATTTGCATCAGTATTAAGAATGTGGGCTGCCGACATCTGTTTTTGTGATGCGAGATTTATTTTAGCCAAGGCCGTTATTTCTTCTTCTAAGTCGCCATAACTTATAATAGTCTGGAATAAATACTGTTGCCTTGTTACAAAATTTTGGTTCGTCCCGGCGGTTCCAGCATTGGAGTTATCGGAGTATGGTTGGGTGCTTCCTGTGAGTTCCACTGCGTTCCACTTTGCATGTGTGGTTGTTCTCTCTCCTTTTTTGCTCTCCCCGAATATTTCCTTTGCCCGCTGTGGTGCCGTCAAAATATTAATTACACGGGGGTCAAAGTAAGATGTAAGCTCCGCAGGTATTCCGGTGTTTGGCTGTGTAATTAGTGCATTATCCATAGCCGGGCTAATTTTCCCGTCCTCGACCCAGTATTGAACTGGTGATCCGTTCGGCGTGTTAATATGAATGCCGTATTGCTCTACCTGTTTCGGTGTAAGGTTTGACATATTTTAATTACTCCAACTTGATATAGTTATAATTTCGCCCGCAGGGTTTCCAGACGTTACAACCCACTCTGTTTCTACTGCTCCCGCAATAGGGGTTCCTGCAACGCCTGTTTTTAATGACCCATCCGCAAGCACCGCAAAAACTTTATCGCCCTTAAGTGATGCTGTAGCCGCCATTGCGAACACGTCGCCCTTGACAATGATCGTTAAATTAGAAAGTTTTGGAACTACCATCGTAGCCCCTGTCCTTTCGTCATAAATCGCATAATTAAGCACCCGTTCTAGCATTCCTAGGGGTAGCTCTCCTGCATCGCCTTTTGATACGGCATAAAGGACATCCGTTTCACCTGCTGCATTCTCTGGGCTGTACCATACAAATTGACCCACTACGCAAGCATCATCACCTGAAACATAGTTGTGATCGGTATAAACAAAGGGGTTTAATGTTGCCTTGTCGCCAGCAATCCCAACCGCTGGGTATAAATTTACTCTATCTTGAAAATGTGTAGCCATAAAAAACTCCTACCCGTTGATTTTAATTTTAGTTAGATGTGCAAAGTTGCCTGTCGGTTCTACAACTTTTTTTGTATCCATCGCAGCACCTGCAAAGCCTTTAAAGTTTCCCTTGTTTTTCTCTGTTGCCAATTGAACCATTAGTTGCAACGCCTTAACTTCATTAATCCCGTTTGTGTCAATGTCGTTGTTTTTTAAAGCAACTTTATAAATGCCTGCGGCACTGTCATAGGCGGCGATGTTAACGGCTCCTATCAGTGGTCTTACATCATCCGCCGCTTGCTGTTTTGCCTGTTCTTCCGCTCTAAATTCTCTTTTGAAGCGGGCTTCATCAAAAGCTGGTCTTGTATGAATATGTACGTTACCACCTCGACTAGACTTTTTAAAACGTGCATCTTGTGCGGTTTTGGGTTCGTCCTCGTCCTCTGCTCGTTTTTCCGCAGCACCTCGGCTTAAAATTTCGCCTATGGCTTCATTAAGCTTGTCCGCTTCTGCTTTGTCTGGAACTGCTTTCCTGATCATCTCTTCAACTTCTTTACGGGTCGCCTCTGCTGTTCCATCGTCATCAAGTGCTATCGTTGCCCCTGCTGACTCGTCTAGGCTATCTAGTAAGTCTTCTAAATCCTTACTTACGTCAGTATCTTCTATTTTCCCTAAGTTCTCCCGTAGTCTCTTTACCAGCCCCGCCTTGTCCAGATCGTCATCTTTTGCGGGGTCTTTGTCCTCGTCAAAAGTCACATCCGCAAAAATCTTTTTTAACTTCTTCTGCCTTGTCCTTGTCCACTTCTCCGCCAGTACCGCCAAAAAACTTAATAACCTTGGCTATTGCGTCATCTAGTTTGCTCATAATACCACCTTTTATATTGTTAATCTGTTGATCATAAACTAAAACGTCGTTGCCTGCTCTGCCCTCCGCAACCAGTGCAATGTGGTTGCCTCTTATATTGGTCATTACAAAGTCATACTTCTGGCCCTCAAATTCGCCCGGTGTAAAAACAGGGTCATAAAAATATGATGCCGAAATTTCCTTTTTCGGGTCTTGGTCGGGGTCATCTGGGTTTAAAAGGGCTATTGCTTCCGCATCTGTTATAGTTAGTGAGTTCATAAGATACGGCTTAATAAAGACGGCGTCGTTCCCCATTGAGCCAATTCTAAGTTGCTTCTGTGGGTTCTCTGCTGAGTCTTGGATATGTTCAGACAAAATACTAAGCCCATTAAATGAACTCGCACCTTTCGCCAGTTCTTCACCTGACCTATAGGCATAATACACCTTATCGGGGTCTAGCCCCAAGTTCTCGCCAGTTTGGAACTTCACGCCTGCAATAAGGGTTCACGCCCTCCTTACTAATCGGAGTTTGCTCAACGTGTACATATCCGTTTCCGTCTTTCCGCCTTACGCTCTGTTTATCAAATACTACTATACTGCAATTCTGTTTTTCTTTTCCCATAAATAACCTGACATGCTTCAAAGTCGATTGTTAGTTTGCCCGTTTTTGTGTCCATTGCTGGGGCATTGCCTAAAATAGTTGACACATCCAACTTAAAAGTGCAATGGCAATTTATCAATTCACCCGGTTTAACCCATTGTGACTGACCAGTTCCCCATGCGTTCCGATCAAATAAGCCCTTATCTAGCTCAAAACGCTTGCCATCAAATTCTACGTGTTCCTTTCTCGGAACTTTTGAGCCGCTGCGATGTATCCAAAATCCGTGGGTTATTCCTAGGTCTTTGGCTCTGGCTTGACTTACTGCTTCTGTTGCTTTGTTTGTCTGGTCTCTGGCAATTACCACAGCCCGCCGCCTGCTCACACCGTAACTTTTCAATATCTGCTTTTCAACTAATGCCATATCACGACCATAAGCCACACTTTCCATCACGACTGATGTAACGTCGTTAAGGTACTGCTGGGGTATAGTTCTAATAAGGTGGGCGTTTTCCGTCAAGTTAGCCTCTAGTACCGTTCTTATCCGTTTCGATGCCCTGAACTCCTACCGTCATACCGGCACCACGCATCGCAGTTTTAAATCTGTTTGTTGTGTCGGCATTGACTTTACCAGAAAGCCAAGCGGCTTTGGCTTCTGCCAGCTCGTCAAAATGTTTCTCCCAACGTTTCCGCAATGCGTTTAACTCGTTCCGTAGTGCCTTAGCTGGGTTCGCTCGGTCGCTTGGGCGTGCATCCTCTGCCAATATCTGACCCTGAAATTGCCCATATCTGGCTTTAATCCAGAACATAAAAGACTTATTCATTTCAATTATGCTTGCGTCTAAGTAGCGTTCATATCGCCGCTGCAAGCCTAGGTTCGCCTTTTGGTACCTCAACCGTAAAATCTGCCATGTTCTAAGCCCCCGCAGCTTCGTAGCCCTCGCCAGCTGCTAAAGCATTATTAAACTCTCCTCTTTCGTAGTCCTCTGGTGCTGGTGGGGTTTCCTCTGGGTCAACAAAAGAATATTCCGACTCCTGATCGTTTGCCAAGGCTTGCCGTGCTTCCTCGGTGTCGATTATTCCAGCCTCCAACAAAACTACGCTCGTATCAGCCTTGACTTTCTGGGTCGTGGCTTTCGCTGACGTGTCTTCATCAGATAGCTTATTGAACTCAAAAGTTATGTCTTCGTCAACTTCAAAACCTAGGCTCAACTGTATTTTTTCTAAAATTACTTCTAGCGGGTCTTGTAATATGCTTTTTTGTTTTGTTTCGATATGGTCATAATAATTTCGCATATCCGACTCGCCCGTTGCGTTCATGCCCGCAGGTGAAACACCTATAAACTTAGTAATCGGCATGCCAAAACACATAGCAACGTGTTCTAGTGCCTGCGCTACAAGGTCAGATAAACCCGCTAAAGTTATTTGTATCGTTTCTATTTCGTCCTTTCCTTTCTCAGCTAAAATGACTGAATTTATATCCCTTGTGCTTGCGATTAATTGCATCTTTGAGCTTATTTCGGCCCTGCCCTCATCGGATCCGATGCCATCTAAGTCCGTTTTAAAAACTAAAGAACTGGACTTCGTCAAAACCTTTTGGGCCGTTTCCCGTGACTTCGTAAAGTGAGCCACGCAATCAACGGCTTGTTGTGCTATTGGAATACCAAAAAAATTATAGGCTGATCGCAATAAAACGGGCAATTCGTTAGGTGCAAAGTATAAAAATCTTGATGCGTGTACTGGTTTTCCCCAAACTCCCCAATGCTTAGGCTTAAAAAAGTTGTGTGATAAGGGGCTACTTGTGGCGTAGTTCAACGGCGTAACTTGGCTAGGGTCGATGATTGTAAGCCGTTTTATCTTTTGACCATTTAAAAGAGTCAATGGAGTTTCTAAGTTTTCTCCCGACTCTCCTATATCCATAAAAACCAAGCAACCGCCTAAAAACTCGGACATTTCCGCCGCTTTCCTGAAAGTCTGTTGCACTTTCAACTTTTCAAATTCTTTTGTAATCTCTTGTATTTTTTTTGCCCTGCCGTCGCCCTTTTCGCTCCGCTCCGCTCCAATATCTTAACCCATTTTTTAGTCATATCCTCTGCTTGGGTTGTCACCCCTTTACGGATTAACATATTTTGAGAAAGCATAATCAAAGCAGCATAGCCCATAAACTGTGGGTACAGGGCAAGGTCAAGGCCATTAGCTATAGCATGGCTTATTAGACTGTTCTGGTTGATATTCATAGGCATTGCATCGTTTGCTAAGCCATTTGAATTACCAAACGAAACGCTACGCCACCCAATTAACCCATTGTCACACTCTCCTAAAGTTTCGGGTAATCCGAACAACTGTTCCCATTGTTCAAGAGGCAACTGCCTCGCTTCCTGTAGTGTTTTCGGATAAGCAAATGCCCTTTTCCTGACTGGCTCTTGTTGTTGTGGTTGATGGGCCGCTACTGCTGGGCCTGCTTTTAATTTATTGCGTTTCTTTGATCGTCTGCTCATGTTAAAACCTACGTTGCTGGTTGTTATGTCTTAAAAAAAGGTCTACATTCTCTGGGGTAATTTTGTTTTGTTTAACGGTCTGCAATCGCTGTAAGGCTTGGGTCATTGCGTCGACTTGGTCATCATGTTTAGATACTGGAAAACTTAGCAGCTCGTGTTCAAAAGTTCCTGACCATTCGCAAATTGTTGGCAGTGGTATAAAAACGTTGCCCGCCTCCCATTCTGGCGTAACCGCATAAGCTCGCTCAGTTTTTGACCCCTGCGGGTTAATGGGAATTATTCCCGATACGTCTCGCTTTAAGCTAGAGATTACAGCAGAACCATTAGCCTTGTCCTCTATGAGTTTTTCCCTTGCTTTCGGGTGCTTGGTTGCCATCTGCAAAAACTGCTTAATGGTATCGACAAAATCCCACCTGCCACGCACTTGATCTATTAAATACTTATCAGCTCCGTGTAAACCCCATGCTTGGCAAACGACAAAGTCACTTCCTGCGGTGTCTTTGAAAGTGCAATCCATTGATAAAATAACCTTGTTAAACTCTGGTAAAACTGACCAGTAATTTATCCACTTTTTTAAAAATATCAGTCCATCGGCTGGGCTTGGTTGCTGCTGGTATAAAGCCGTAAATTCTCGTAGCCCTATATTTGCCCTGATCTGTAATAGTCGGTCTAAACCGAACCGCTCGGGGTGTA
This sequence comes from Drosophila cyrtoloma, assembly GCA_035042485.1. Classification (NCBI taxonomy): domain Eukaryota; kingdom Metazoa; phylum Arthropoda; class Insecta; order Diptera; family Drosophilidae; genus Drosophila; species Drosophila cyrtoloma. Next base: position 25,184 of record JAWNLH010000322.1, on the reverse strand, counting down.
ATGCCTCGCCTTTTTTGCGGTGCGGTTCGTCCTCCTCTGCAAGGGCTGGGTAGTTTATTATTTCCCATTGGTCGGCTCCCTCTTTATCTTGAGAAGACAGCAACCAACCCGCAAGATCATCTTCGTGCCAGCGGGTTTGTATTATGAGAATACCGCCGCCCGGTTCAAGTCTGGTGTAAGCTGTTGATGCGTACCACTCTTTTAAGTGCTTTCTGGTCGTTTCACTGTCTGCGGCTTTTCTGTCTTTCAAAGGGTCATCTATCATTAAGATGTTGGCACCCTCTCCGGTTAAAGCCGTGCCAACCCCTACGCTTCTGTAAGTTCCCGTGCTGTTCGGTATTTCAAAGAACTTTGAGTTTTTAAACCCCCGCTTATCAGCATTAGCAAAACTAGACTTTGGGAATATTTCCGCATAAGCTCGGCCTGTCATTATCCCTTGCACTGCCCGGTTCATGCTCCAAGACAAGTCAGGGCTATAACTGGCATTAACCATCTGCAACTCTGGGTTTCTACCAAAACATAAGCAGGAATAAACGGCTTGCAAGTTCACTTTTCCCGTGCCTTGGTGGCATCGTGATCATTAGCCTAGGTGATTTTTTATCTATCACATCTTGCAAAAACTTTTCAAGAACCCCGCATATTTCCTGATGAACCTAACCCATTAAGTATTTTGGCTTTACTTGTAAAACAAAGCTTGCAAACTCTTTTCTGGCTAGTGACAAATAAACTTGCTTTAGCATTTCCTCTGCGGTTTTAAATTCAACTGCGGCTTTTAATTCAACCATGCTAAGCCTACTTTATTTCTTCGCTTTTCAAGTCTTTTGCAAGTGCTTTTAATTCGGATATATTTAAATGGTCTAGGCTCTTAACTGGTGACATCGTGCCGTCTGAGCTGGTCATGTCAACATGGTTAGTTTCTCGCCACCCGCCTTTTGTTTTCATGTAAAATATCTGAGCTGGTACGCTTCCATCAATCGCACTTTTAAACAGGGCATTATAAACTTGACCCAACGCCTCCAAGGCTCCCGTCTCCCATTCTTTACTATATAGACTTTTGAGCGTCTCAACGGAAAAGCTAAGCATCTTACACATGTTTTCTTGAGTGACGCCAACGCAAGCCCACGTTTTGACTTTGTCCGCTGTTGCTTGATCAAATTTAATAGCGGGGCGTCCTCCCTTATTTTTGGGAGGTTTGTTTTTATACTCCCGTTTTACTTCGGGCTTGCTTGCGTCTTTGGTCATGCTGGCAACCTTATTTAAACAAACCTAGCTATATTATTTAAAACAAAACCAAACATACCGAGGCTTGCAGTTATACTTATCAACCGGGATATATTTTTGTTAAAGATGCTAGTTGTTCCACATGTGAATAGTTTCAACGTCATAAGAAAAGTAGCAAACGCCACCAGGACAGCCACGGCACTGATAGCGGTTGTGATATTTTGCATCACTCCACCCCTGAACCCCGTATTGGCAAAAGTAAAGATAACGATATTTACAAAAAATAAAAAAACAGCCAGCCATAAAAGGGTTGTGATCTTTTGCGTTAAGTCTGTTTTCCTTTTGTTCATTTCCATTTTAGCACATCCTTACTATTGAATTAAAAATCAAGGCTAATACGCCTAAGCTTGCCGTGAAAACAATTAATCGGCTCAAACCAAGAGCCACATGGTATAGATTTATATATGCCGTTATGGCCACGTAAAAAGTAACAAATGATAGTAGAATAGACGCATTTGAAAAGCTCATAACAAATTTATCAAACATACCACCATCTAAGCGAATGTTTAATACTGTTAAAATCAGCACGTTACAAAAAAGATAATAACAGATTGCCACAAAAGAACTTTTAAACTATCCGCAAGGTCTGACTTTCTCCGATTGGTTCGTTTATTCATCGTTCTTGTCTCCTTTTACGCCCATCTTATCTTTAGCCTTTTTTTCTATACAAAGTAACGCCACATCATATAGCTTTTTTGCTAAACCTAGCCCACCGTATCCAGCTAAACAAATCATCGTAGAGTACCATTCTTCCGAAAAATATTTTTGTATCACTGGTGTAAAAATATTAGCCATGAACAACCCACCACCTGCGGCTATTACTGCATTCCAAAAACCTTTCCTTTCTTGTAATGCCTGGGCTAATCCGCCGCCTGCCCCGTAAAGAGTAGTCGGGAGTAATAACCAGCTAAGGATAATTTCAATAATGCTCTTATTCTCTGGCATTTTCACCACCAGCCCAAAGGCTCAATCCGTCAAGCTTTGCGTTCGCTCTGTGTAACGCTCCGATTATGGCAATCTGCCACTCTAATAATTCCCCTAACGTCATAGGCTCTTTTGGTGCTGGTGGCATTTCTTCTTTACTCATTAATGCGGTTGGCGGTTTTATGGTTACTATCTGGGGTATGAATACCTTTTGGGTTTTTTGAGAACACGACACTAGGACTAGTAAGAGTAGGGCTAATAAGAGTATTTTTATTACTGATTGTATTCTGTGTTTTTTCATCTTTCCCTTTGTCCTCACCAGATACCCGCATTTTTTGCGTTGCCATGCTCTCAAAAGTTCGTATATCGTTTATTTCTTTTGCTGTTTTTGTTGTTGCTAAGTCGGTCTTTTCTGCTGTTTTCTGCAAAATTTCTATAACTTCTTGTTGTGCTGTGGTTGCTTTTTCTTGCAGTGCGGTATTAATAGCATTATTTTTATAATCCTTACAAGCTTTTGCAGATAAAAGAACTAAAAACACGATAAAAAAAGCTGTTAGTTTTGTTCTTGTTTTCATTTCTTCCCCCTTTTGGGGTTGTTTCTATTTTATAACGTTCTTCCAAAGTCAACCACATACCCAGATTACAAAACGCATGATGCAAATGAAGCAATCCGCTTTCTGGGTCTAACTTTTCGCCCTCCTCATGGGCTAAAAGGTGGCGTAATAAAGCAGCTTGTAATCTGGAAACATCTATGCCCTTTTCCCAATTCCTATCATCATACTTATTAGCTCCAAATGTCAAAACTTCGCCAATTGCCCTAATCATTTCCGGGGTTATTAAATCAAGTCTTAACTTCCGGCATCGTGCTTTATGCCTTTTTCTGGTCCGGTGGGTTTATTCATTTCTCAAATCTCCCGCAGCAAGTCAGCTTCCAATTTTCGGCGTCCGTTAAATTGATTTCTCCACTTCTCTGGGTTGGCTAGTTCCTCCGCTGCTCCTTTAAAATTCTTTGCTACTAGCAACTTAAATGTTTTAGGAAAGGCGTTTGCAGGGCTTCCAAATTGATAACTTAACGATACAATAACGGCTTGTGCTTGCTTTGGCAGTGTTACAAAATCAGAACCGCCGCATGCAGTATTGTAAGATTTCTCGGTGCGTTTGCAATATTCGTAAATTACGCATGTATCGAGTACGTCAACGTCTGCCTGTGACATCCTCAACGGGGTTTTTTTCAAAGCATTGACCGCCTCTATTTTTTTTAATCCTAAATAAGGTTTAAGCTGGTCTATTATATCCTGAAAAACTCCCATCTCCCTTAGCCCTTGCTCGGTTTGTTGTCCAAGATCAACTCCTGTTCCGATTGTTACTCCTGAACTTTGAATAGGTTCACCCGTTGCCCTATCTTTAGGAACGTATCCGTTAACAATGCCCTTACCCTCTACCTTTTCCAAAAACTCAGTAATATAAACGCTATCAATCGCCATATTTTACTCCTTAACTTCCTCAATAAATAATTTCCACCCCTCGCCATCCTGAACATATAACTTTTTATCATCCCCGTAGGCTGTCTTTTTTCCGTCAATTGTCTCTAACGTTTCATACAAATAAACTTTATTAGATAATTCGTGAGAGCATCGCCCCACGCCGTGGGTTTTCAAGTACCGTCAAAGCCTCACTGCTTTGTAGATCGTCTTTATGTTCCATATTTCTTTTCCTCAAATCTTTCTAGTTTAGGTGTTTCACCCTGTTTTTTTAAGTTTTTGCATCGCCAAAAAAACAATTCTATAATAATATTCTGGTGGTGGCCGCATCCACGGGGTCAAGTCCTGATACCCATCAACGTTTAAATAAATAACTTTCCCATCACCATTTAAAATAAGTAAAGGCTGTTTATCCCGCAATGTCTTTATACTACTAAGAACTAAATTTTCTTGTTGTCCACGCATACCCTCTAGTAATTCTTCAGCCTTGCAGGGTATTTTAAAATTGCCCTTTTCCCAATTTTCTATGGTCTGCCTTGAAACGCCAAGGGTCTGAGCCACCCATTTTACAGATAGCCCCAGCCCCTCCCTGTTTATCTTGAGTTCTAGGCCGTTCATTATTCAACTATCCCAGTTTCGCAATCCGCAACATTTGCCCACCCTAAAAATTCGTAATCATCATAAAAACCGTCCTCGTTAATTTCTCCTATGCCCCTGTTTACGCAAGTAAAATCAACGCCATTATCCGCCGTTGCGGTGCCGTCGCCACGCTCTGTAATCGTGATTTCATCGGTTAAATCATGGACGGCATATATTCCGTGATATGTTTTAATTGGTGTATAAATATTAAATCCGTATTGTGTATTTATATTTGCGTTTGTCATTTTAAACCCCTTTTGTTTGTGTTTTAAAAACGTTTCTCGTCGCCATGGATTAGATATAACAACCTACTTGCTTTTATGCAAGTTATTTTTGAGTTTTTTACAAACTATTTTACAACTCAAACATAAATACACAAAATAATTAGCCTTTTTTATTTATCGTTTAAAACAAAATCAATTGCATCTTTGCAAGTCGTTATTATTTTGACCTGCCCACGCCAGCCCGGTATAAATTGCTCTTGTGACTTTGTGAGCTTGCCAGCCTGCTGCCCTTTACTTTTTGGCCTCTTTACTTCAATAAGGTAGTTTTTACCACGGAACCCTACTAATAAATCAACCGGGGTCTTCAAATAAATAACATCGCAACCTATGGCCCTCAACGCCTCGACTATCTCTTTTTGATTAGTATCCGCTTTGGCTGCGTGCCTCGTGCTAGCCCCTGCCATTGTAGTTCTTAGCAAGATGACGTAAAATCGCCACACAAACGAACACCACAACCCATAAAATACAAATTGTAATACTCACATCACCTACAAGCCTAAACGCTCTTAAAACTGATTTATATCGATAAACAAACCCGTTTCCAGTTAATGAAAAAATAACGTTGGTTATTGCTATTAAAATAGGGATTAAACTAATTCCTACCATTGAATAAAATAATCTTAATCTAGTCTTTCGTTTCATCTTGCTGCATCCCGTGTTTTACTCTGTCTCTTTCTTCACATTGTTTCGCATTATTAAACTTATCAGTTGAGCCCACTAAGTAGCCCGTTATTCTGCGGGTTCGGTCAAACTTTACGCCCTCGCCGTGTTTTTTTGATTTGTTCATGCTGAGCCTCGTTTTATTTATTCATCTTCGTTTGACCAGCCGCAAATAGGGCATTCTAAAAATCTGTCATCAAGACACGCACTGCATGGCGGGTTAATATGGCATGAACAACCATATACTTTGTTCAGCTTTATAACCCCTTTACAGCCGTTTCTATTACAATTGTAACCCTCTTCTGCACCTATTTCGTCAATCTGTATGTTATCCATCTTGAAATACTCCTTTTTATTCATTTATCACAATTTCTTTGAAATATTCTCGGCTACTTCCTAAGCTTTCTAATGTGTATATAGTTGCTCCTTCGTCGCCTCTAAACGTGTTTATTTTAACTGTATGTTCTTCCGTTTTGTCTAACAAAAATTCGTCTACAAGGTCGACCGCTTCCACTTCTATATGCTCTTCAATATCAATAGAACCACGCCAAACAATCAATATAAGTGTTTCGCTTCCTCTAACCATGGAAATGTACCAGTCTCCAGATTTCTTTGTGTGTGGAAGGCCTTTTCTTTTCTAGGATTTCCGCAAGCTCTTCAAGTAAATTGTTTTCAATCAAATTATTAATCTTTTCACTATTCATCTTGACCCTCTCCTTATTTTAACCTGCGAACACATCCGCAAGTTCGTTATCTCTTAGTTGCCTGTGCCTCTGCTGCTAAAATTGCCCCGCCTAAAATTTCTACTACGCCTGGATGTACGGCATTGCCTAATGCTCCTATTCTGTCCAGCCAATCGGAAACCCCATCATTTGTTCGTAACACTGCACTATCCGGCAACGAGTGAACCCCTTTTGCTGTAAAATGTAAATTGGTCTTGTTTTCCCTATCCGCTTCTGGCTTCGTTGATTTTTTACTGATTGCATTGTCCTTAAGACTATATGCGAGTCGCTTTTTTGGGAGTTGGCAATATCCACAACCTTTCTCTTTTGTGGGGTGCTGCGACGCCGCAAGCCGGAATAATAAGCGGTTGGCAGTCGTAGCCCTCAACTTCCAAGTCAGATAGCACTCTGTCGAGGCCCATCGAGACGTGACCAGTAACGTTTTCAAACAAGCACCAAGCGGGCTTGTAATGTTCAACAGTTTTAAAAATTGACGGCCAGATGTAACGGTCATCAGCCTCGCCTCTTCGCAGCCCATTGTTGGAAAATGGTTGGCAAGGGTAGCCTCCACAAATAAGGTTAACTGTTCCCAAGTCTGGGCTTCGTCTGCAAAGTCGTTAACATCTTTAAATCTCCTTACATTTGGCCAATGTTTCGCTAAAATCTTATTACAAAACGGATCTATTTCCACTTGAGCAATGCAGTGCATGCCCGCCCTTTCCAAACCTAACGAAAATCCGCCTATCCCTGCACAAATATCAATAAATTTCATTTTGTGACCTTTGTTTAACCTGCGAATACATCCGCAAGCTCGTTATCTCTTAGTTGTCTGTGCCTGCTCATGTCTTTTTTAAACGGGTCAACTACGCCCACGTTAGCAAGTGCCTTTCCCGCCTTTCTGATTAACCATTTCGGAGGTTGTGGGGCTTCTATTCCATGCGTTTTTTTGTAATCGAAATTAAAAAAGCTAGGCTCATTAGCCGGATTATTATTAAGCCGCTTGCCGCCGCCTCTTTTTTTGTCGTCGGCTGTGCATTGTTGTTCTGTGCTACTCCGCATCTGCAAAGGGCTATATGCCTTGAGTAAAGCCCTGGTTGCTCTTCTATTTCTTTCCAAACATAAAAACCAACCCCTGCGATGTCATGCTTCCCGTTGCAATCCTGGCACGTTACTAATTCCCGTGCAATCAAGTTAGGATTTAAATTACGCCATTCGCTCCAATGATCGTTTATGATTTTGCAGACGTTTAAATTCTGCTGCAACGTTTCCCTTTTCCGAACTCCTGTACTGACCAGTTATAAAACTGTATTGGTTTACTGCCAACTTGGTTAAACATTCTCTGTATAACAACCACCGCTGGGAGTGACTTCCCAAACCAGTCATACACCTCTTTTATATATGCCATAAATTGGCTAATTTCTACGTCTGTATTGCTATTATTCATATTTACCCCTTATTGCCTTGGCTGTGGTGTAACATGGCTCCAATCAGCATTTAACGCCTCTTGCACACGTCTCTCGTTTTCTGCCTCTCTCCTCGCTTCCCAACTAATCGGCTGGTTAGTGCCTTGGTGCTGCGGTCTGCTTTCTTTAAAGCTAAACTGTTTTGCTCCCGTGAAAGCCACCGATTAACAAAGCTTGCCATGCTGCTCACTGGCCTTTTACCGGGTTGCTCAAAAGCCATGCCTGCATTTTATGCAATTCCTGTAAAACTCCCACAAGTGGATAAGCATTTGCCCAAATGTCTATATCACTTTGAGTAATCCCATGCAGCTTATCTTTGCCGTTTTTATTACTTCTCAAATGAAGCTCTAAAATATGCGGGGCTGGTGGCATGGTGTCGATCTCGACGCCGTGCAATAACTCTTCTTCTTTTAATGCTTTTAATTCTTCTAATTCTTTAGATGTCGTGGGTTGTGTGTTGGTTGTGTGTTGGTTGTGTGTTAGTTGTGTGTTAGTTGTGTGTTCACTCCCTTGGTAACTATCCCAATTTATTAAAGTAATTATGCTAAATTTGTTTGTAGGTTTTATGCTTATAACCTTTGCTTTTTCCATCAATTTTAGAGAAGCCCGTATCTGGTTTTGTGTCGTGTTTAAAGTTTCAGCAAGCTTTATTTGTCCGCAAATCACTTGACCAGCTTCCAAGGTTATCAACTGGTGATTAATTGCAACATCTCTTTTTTCATAATTTGCGTTCATCAACAACCAACTGAATAAATGCCAAGTACCAGCATGGGAAAAAATAGCTGTTTCTCCTGATTTCCTCCAAAGTTTAACATATCCTCTGTGCATCTTATTAACCTCTTAAATAATATCATCGCTTTCTATTTTTCTGACTAATTTCCAACATTCTACGCATCTGTAATCATTCGTTGCTTTCCCGCATGTTGTGCAGCTTCTGTTTTTTTGGTACTCCACTATAATATATGGCACGGTTTAATTCTATTGGTTTTTGTTCAGTGTTTTTATTCATTGGGTTGCTTTTCCTTTTCTTTTATTAATGCCCACGGTTTCTTATAATACTGTTCTATGTCCTCAAGAATTATATAGTATTGGGTTTTCTGTGGTTGGGGTTTGTACAAAAAACGGTGTATTTGTGTTGGGTCTATCCCAAGCTTTTTTGCATACTCGCTTTGAGTCATCCCGGTGTTCTTAAACATTTCCATTAGTTTCTTTCCATTTTCAGTGTATTGTTTTTTCATCTTTAATCTCCTTATTTAGAAGATACTTTTTTATTGTATAATTGTCAATAAATAAAAATAGCAAGTCTTCAATAATTTATATTGACAAATTGTCATTGCGTGTTAAGTTGTATCTAACAGAACGAAACAACGCATTAGCGACGGGTTAAAAAAGGGGTGGTCAGCCTCCAGTAAAAAAACATTAACCAATTAACTTTAAATATAAGAGGTGTAAAATGAGCAATCGCATCAGAGTAGGCAATGGCTATTATCCAGAACGGGCGTGGGGCTGCGTGCCTCCTTGGGAAGATCGAGACGATGACGACGATATTTTTTCTTTTAAGAAAAGAGATGATCAAGATGATGATCAAGATGATGATGATCAAGAATAACAAATAAAGCGGGGGCTGTAGCCCCTACAACAAAAAGGGGGTTTTAAAATGAAATTTGTAGAAATTTATGAGACTGAGAATAACAAAGAACACTTGTTGAATAAAATTCAGGAATTAACTGACATTAATAGAAATTTAAAAGAGGCAATGGAACATACAACTAAGCACTATAGAGAACGTCTTCAAGAAGAAGCTGACATCAAATCAGATATTGAATTGAACATGTTAAAGATGAAATCGCAACTTGTAAAACACGGTATTTTTTATAGTGATGAAATTGACACTTTTCTTTCAGAACACGGGTATAAAGAAAGGCTTAATAGTCAAGAATGCCGCATGGCTAATCTGGAATTTTTAATAGAAGTTCTTTTTGATAAAAATTATAGGGAGTAAAAAATGAAAACAACAAACGAACAAACAATAAAAAATGAAAGAGAAGTTGACCACAATATTGAAAAAGCAATTGTGTGCTTTAATAACATTAAAGAAACACATAGTACTAATTTCTACGCTATGGCTCAGCAAAAACTTGGTGAAATTTATTATATGGAACTTAGTGATTATGCAAAATCTTTAGAACACTTGCATAATGTAAAAGAGGCTTCTAATGCGGAAGCTTATGAAAAGGCTCAATATCTTATACTGGTTATTGAGAATGCAGAGCCTGCTAAGTATACTGGGGAAACTATAACAGATGTTAATATTGAAGATAAGGATTATATACTTGAACAAGAACAGTTAGCCAGAAAATGCAAAGATAACGAAAGATATGAAGACGCTATCAAACACTTAAAAAACATAGAAGAACTAAGTATAGAACGTGTGACGGAACACATGATGGCACATATATACAATTTTATAGCAGGCATGTACTATTTACTTGAAAATTATAAACAAGCTGCATTTTACTTTAATAAAATAGCTAAACGCCACAATAAAGAAGTATACGAAATATCACAAAACAATATAGCTATAATGTACGAGTATATAGGTGCTTTAGATAGGGCGTTGATACACTGGAAAACACTAGAAGCTATAGATACAAGCCCCGCTGAGCGTAATAAAATGCACGTGGAAGCATGCAACGCTATAGCTAGAACAGATGGCTTGTGTATACCCCGCACTATTGAAGCTTCCCCAGGTTCCTTAATGCACTCATTAAATGCTACAATGGGGAACAAGTATAAGACTGACTGTTCTGGTTTATCAGCCGTGGCCCTCCAAAACAAGTACGAGTCACAACCAAAACAAATAAATAAATTTAGCATGATATTGGAGTAAAAAATGAAAACAACAAACGAACAAAAAGCAAACAATGAACACTGGCGGGATTTTTCAAATCTGAATTTATCGGGGCCGTTGATTTTGAAATAGATGAAGAAAGGATTTATACTATTAAAGAGGTAAAAACCGCTAGTGTATCTATTCCAAATTCACCCAAAAGAAACAAAATTAGTAGCCTATTTTGTCGAAGAAGATAGCAAGCCGCTGGTTTTAAATGTGACAAATTGCAAGACAATAACTAATATAGCTGGGTCTGGATTGGTGCATAATTGGATAGGCAAAAGGTTGCAACTTTATCAATCTGTAACAAAATTTAAAGGCGAGGATACGGATTGCATCCGCATTCGCCCAAATGAACCCGCAAAAGCTTTGCCAGTTTTAAACCCTGATCATGATAAATGGGCTGGGGCTATAAAAGCCTTAGCTGACGGAAACAATACAGTTCAAGGCATCCGCAAATATTTTACACTCACATCAGCAGACGAAAAGATTTTAATTGCTGCTGCTGAAAAAGCAAAGGGGCTGCACTGTCCTAAGCAAGGTTATATCACTGCATCAAGTTTCCCTGCCCTGATGACCCGGGCAGGGGCAAAGGCGTTGATTTTGGGGAAAAGGCTACAGGGGTTGTAGAGCGTCTAGCAATGGACTTACTGGGGTATCCTGAGCCTGAGGAAATCACTGCCCCCGCTTTAGAGTGGGGTTTAATTAATGAAGAAAATGCTTTGTACTATTACACTGAAAAAACTTTAATAGAAGTAACCCCGCAGTTTTTACCGTTTCGCCTGAATTGACGTTTGTGGGTGGTACCTGTGACGGGTTGATAGGTGTTGATGGTGGCATTGAAATAAAATGCCCTAAAAAACGCAAGCAAGCATATTTTTTATCATGCTGAAATGTATAAAGAATATTTGTATCAAGTGCAAGGCTACTTGTGGATATATAGCCGTAAATGGTTTGACTTCGTGACTTTTGACCCAAGGTCACCAAAAAAATTACAACTTAAAACTACCCGTATTTATCCAGATTATGACGTTATCAACCAGCTAAAACAGCGTTGCAAAAAGGCGTATGATATGGCCAAAGAATTGGCAGATAAAGCTGTTGCAGAAAGATAAAAGGAGTATATAAAATGCTAAATAAAGTAATGTTAATCGGTCGGCTCGGTCGTGACCCTGAAATAAAATATAGCAATAGTGGCATGGCCATTTCAAGATTAAGTCTTGCCACTGATGAAAGTTTCACTGATAACAATGGCAATAAAATACAAAAAACAGAATGGCACAATATCGTTGTTTTTGATCGTATAGCTGAAAATTGTCAAACCTACCTAAAAAGGGTAGTCTGGTTTTTGTAGAGGGTAGTTTACAAACTCGTAAATGGCAAGATCAGCAAGGTAATGATCGCTACACAACTGAAATAAAAGGGCTGCGGGTGCAATTTTAGACAGGAAAAACGACGACGACGACAACCAACCAAAGCAAGATAATTACACCAAAAACAAGAGGCCTAAAAAGTAGCAAAAACCAGCACGATGAAGACGATCTAGGGCCTGCTTTCCCTAGTGAACCATCTGGAATGGAAGATGTGCCGTTTTAAGTCTTGCATTATTTAAATAATAGGGGTATATCTTTTCTATGGCCCCATTATGGGGTCATACATAAAAGGTTCCTTGAGAGTTAGAACTTTCAAGGAACCTTATTATTCATATCTTTTCCCACTGCCATGCCCGGCGTGTTCGGGTTCCAGACGCAAGGCTTCATATCGCCCTTGGCTAAATATAAATCATGTTCAAAAATGTAAAATTTACCGCTGCAAACATCCATACCATTTATAAACTTATAAGGGTTCGCCATGCTTCCATCTGCTGTATCCCCTAGGACACTCAAAGGCCTGTATATTGCAGACATGCCCGCACTGCTCGGCGTCTGATGTGCTTGGGCTGTTACACCCTGTATAACTTCATAAACAACCCCATTATAAACAAGCCTAAGTCCTTTTGAATATTTTTTACCCGCTTCCCATTCTTCAAACAGTCCGGCGAGTGCAAAAGTTCGGAACTCGTCAGGTCGAAACTATCAGATTGTGTTGCGGCCATCTGCATTTGTAGAGATTATACTCTCGGCTATCTTCTTGGCCTAGTTGCTGTTCTAATTTCGCTTTCTGCTCTTCAATATCTACGGGAATAAGAGTTGCTTTGCCTCGTCCTCGCAATTTCCACAAGGTCGGTTTTATACTTTGGTTCATTATCGAAAATAGCTACCTGGGGTTTTTGCGTCTTATCACTAAATTTATTTATTCTTTTATAGTATTTCATTTAAATTCTACCCATAAGCTAGTTGAGATTATATTATCAGAAGCTACAATAAAGCTACTTCCCGCCAGGGACTATACCAAAAACAGACGCACTTAAATCGCCACCATCTGCAAACATCTTTGAAATTAGAACGCCGTCAACGTAAAGCTCTATTGATGGTACACTGCCACGGCCTGAAATTGATATTGCCATTGCGTTCGGTGAACTGTTGATGTAATCGACATTATAGGCACGGGTTGACCGCATGTCTACCCACTTGGGCTTTTCACCAAACCCCCCGCCCCGTTCCTAAATAAATCTTGAGCCGTAACAAGCAAGGTCTGTGCTTCTCTCCCGGGGTTGGGATTACCTGTTTTTATCTCTTCTGGATAGGCTAAAACTTGCCTCCGCCTAGACTGGTTCGTGTCGCTGACTCTATCCCATCTAGTTTCCCCCATTCTCCCCATGTCGCTATATAATCTGGGTCTGTTATAACCGTTGCCGAACGTGTAAATATGCTGCTAGGTTCACTTGCACCCAACAAATTTGCATACATGCGGTTGTGTCGGTATTAGCCGATACTGTTAAAGAAAACAGGATAATTTATCCCACTTGGTAAATTCTGGCTTGCTGGGTTGGTTAAGTAAATTTTTTGCGATGTTCCACTATTTAAATTAATATCAATAGCTTCATTTTCAACATCATAGTTTAAAACTTGCATTGCCAAGCCGTAAGCCGTTTCTGCTTGGGTTCCTGCTAGGTCTGCGGCTTCTTGTGCGGTCCCTGCATTGGTGATAGCCGTATTCGCTGTTTCTTGTGCAGTTTCTGCCGTTGCGATTGCTAAATCTGACTTTGCTTCTATTTCTGTTGCAATATTTAAGGCATTGCTGGCGTTGGTATTAGCAAGATTTGCTAAGTTTAAGGCTTCATCAGAATTTGAGCTTGAGCTATTCGCAATATTTATAGCATTCTGAGCGTTGGCGTTGGCGGTCTGGGCTGTTTCAAGTGCGTTGCCTGCTGTCTGCTGTGCGTTCTCGGCTTTGGTTAGTGCTTCGTTTGCTATGTTCTGAGCTGTCTCGCTTCCGACATGGCTATTCTTTAAGCTCAGTTATGGCCTTTTCAGTCTGTTCTAAAGCCTGAACGCCTGAAATGCTCCCGTCCTGTGGATCATATTTAAAATCTATTACGTTGTTATTCCCTGCCATTTTCCTCCTAGTCGTGTTTAATACAGTATAAAAGTGCTGTATTCACTGGGCGTGTTTCGGTTGCGGTTTGTGTCACAAGTGCAGAGTTAAAAATAATATTCTGGTTTGTGCCACTGACGGCGGCAAGTATTCTTTTTCTGGTGTGGGGTCAAGAAAACTTGTGAACGGCCCTGTTAATGGTGCAAATCCCGTTGCCCCATCAACCCCGCCTCCGTACCAAATGAGCCTATAATAGGTTGCATAGCGTGACCCTGTCTATTTAAAATCCACCTGTAAGGTCCATCTGGGTCTACCGTTCCTTGTGGGTCGTAGCCTCGTATAAATTGACCTCGCAAGTCTGGTAAGTATGCTGACCCCAAAAGGCTATACAGCTTAGGGTTTGCTGAAATATCAAAAAAAGAACCGTCGCAACTATAATATCCTTGCGGCGGGGTTGGTGCGGCGTACATGATAATAGTTCCTACTGGGTTAAGCCCTCCTGAGCCTGAGCCGCCTCCTGAACTGTTTGTTAGGTATGTAAAAAACTCAAGCCAATAGTCTGGATTTGTACCGGTTCTACAACTCAACTCCTGAACCGTCACCATTCTCATTGACACACCACCACAAGCCGCCATTGTGAAAAACAATGCTCGGTTGTTTATAGCCTAGGCTAGGGCTATAAGCCCACTGCCCGCCTGACTGCTGCCAAAAAGCAAAGGAAGTTAGCAAATTAAAAAGCCCGTTGAAATCGGTTCGGTCTGGGGCTATGCCACCTTGTGTAAGTGGTCGCTGCGTTTCGGTTGGGAAGCCCTGATTAAAAGAAGCTCGCCCGTTGCCCTCCTGGTCTTTGGGGATAACTTTAAAGTCTCCATTATTAGCAAATGGCTCTGGCACTAGATTTGTAGGCTGATTGGGAATGCTCATATTAATTTTTTCCTTTTATTAAAGAATTGTCGGGGGCAAATGGGGCCTGATTAAAAGGGTTCATGCCTGAATAATTAAAGCCAAAAACTTGCGTCGGGTTAATTGCGTAAAGCTCCCAACCGACGCCGCCGCCCCGTGTTAAGGTTCCGCAGCTTTAAAAATGGCTAATTGCGTAGGCGTTAAATAATCCTCAAAAACCCACCTTATCACCATCGTTCCCACTTCAATAACATAGGTTACTTTTGGGAAGCCGCCAACCCCTGTATTTACAAGTTCTTGCAACAAATGGTTTTGAGCCGTTGCTGTGCTTGCTGAAATATTGGCAAGAGCTTTATACAGTAACAATAACCTATAGTCTTCATCTTCAAGTGTAAGTGTTACGTTTAAATCCTGATCATGAATAGTTCTTTTTATTTGTAAAATAATTCCCCAAATATCTAGCCCTATTCCCTTAGCCGTGTAAATGTTGAAAATATTATCATAAAACGACTTAACATCATCCGCAGGGTTCAAATTATCCTGATAACTTTTAGCAAGGGATAAAATTTTTTTACTAGCAGCATATTGACTTTGAATAGCATAACTTGTTAATTCCCGCACATTATCCAACGCTCGCAAGTCCTGAGTTGTGTATATATTTCTATATGTATACATCTTAGTACAACTCTACTTTTATATTATCCATCTGCAAAACTGGTTCTTGGTCGCCCATTATTTCGATTAGGTCAAAATAGGTAACTGGGTCATTTTGACTTAAAGCAATCTCAATACTATGAATGCTATTTATGCCATCGGCTCCATTAGCAGGGCAATAAAAACGTGATGAATAAACAGTCTCGGCAAGCCCTATTCTTGTATCTGAGCCGTTGCCCTGACCATAAAAGTTATTATAAATGGCTGTCTTTAAGCCTATTATCTGTGCATCCGTTGGCGGCTCTCCCTTGCCTAGCTTTATTTTAACCCAAAAGTTTATTGGGGTTGGTCTTAAAATTAAATATTTATACACTGCTCCCCCATATTCGTTTGCGATGTATGTTATTTCAGTGTTTCCGCCAGTATCGCAACCATTATCTTTTTTGTTATAAATGGCCTCAGCTATGGCCAAATCATCGCCACCATAAACGCAAATGGTTACGCCATGAGCAGGAACTAAAACGCCAAACTTAACTATATCAATATTCCCGACGTTTTCCAACACTTCCAAATCTAGCACGCCCGCAATATTTGCAATTGTTCCAAAAATTGCCCCAACTGAACCATGGGCGTTAACTGCTACAGACTTGGCCCGCCTCGCTTCAAATTCTGATCGGGTTTCTAAATCCCTGCCAATGGCCCCGGTGCTGAATTATTAACAGTATCCCACCCTGGAATTGTGGTTATTATTTTATTGACGGTATTCGCACCAAATTCAATTGGCCCGTTTTCTGAACATCTGAAAGTTGTTTCTGCGGTTCCATCTGGCTTAATTCTAACATAGGAATTACAAATCAGATCATACCCTGTTGCCGATTGAACAAAAGCCCCATAAGGTATAACTGTGCCGTTTAATCCCGTGAGCTGACAAGTAACTATACTAGGTTCATCAAGCTTACGTGAAATAAAGTAGATGAAGCCTAGTGCGTCTTGCCAACGCCCCTCAGCTATTTTAGGGTTAAATTGATTTGATAAGTAGATTAGCTCGGCGTTTTTCGCTTCGACTTCTGCCGTCTCCGCATCAATCAGCTGCCCCGCTGGCGTTGTCGGTTCGGTGTCAAGGTCGGGCTGGTTTAATTCTGCAAAGGCTTCTACCCAATCCGCCGCTACTGCTTCCCGTATTTCTGCGGTCTGTGGTGCCTCTAGCCCTGTTTGTGGGTTAAATTTTAGTTGTGGTGATGCCATTTATACCGCCTTTTTTGAAATCAATTGAACCGCTCAAAACTCTAGTTACTGGGTCAAAATTTGTAATATTAATGCTGATTATATCCTGCACTTTAATTGCTCTTGATGCGGCTTTTCTTACAAATGCGTGCAAAGCTGATGCCTTACTGTTGTCCAAACCTAGTTCAGTGGTGAAATGGGGTATACCCTTATCTTGTTGAAAATAGGTATCATTCCTAAATAGCCTTACTTCATTCGCCACGTTTTGAGCGTCTGCCAGCTCGTCACGTGTTAACTTTATTTTACCAACATCATCAAGGCAAATATCCCAACTGCTCGGGTTTAAGCTTAACGTTCTCGTTGTGTGTGCCATTGCTAACTGCTCCCGGTTGGCTTATCGGTTGAGCCGCCGCCAGTTTCAACACCGCCGTGCGTGTGCGTATCTAAAACCACATTATGCGATATAATTTGATTGCCCGTATTTCTGATACCATCTTCGAACCAAACCCTATCATGGAAAATAGCTTTACCCCTGAAGCCTGCGGCGTCTTCTTCATCGTACTTATTTCCTACCTGCAACGTTCTTGTTACAAAAACACGCCCGTCCAAATATATATCACCCTCGCCACCGTCGCCAGCATGCAAGTTTATTTTATTCTCAGCCCCTTTTGTATGCACGTTTACATCACCGTCATTTGAAATAATCGTAATGTTCCCCCTGCCCGTTTTAACATCAATATCTCCGCTTTCTCGTGCTGATATTTCAACATTAGCTGATTTTGTAGAAAGCTCAATATTTCCAGAGGCTGGGTCAAGCATTAGCCAAATTTCTGGCGTCTCGCCTAAAATACCATTTAATAAAATACCATCCGCAGGGTTAAACTGCCTAAAGGTTGCGGGTGGTATTGATTTACTCGTGTCAACTTCTACGTTTGAACTATCCCTTTTGCAGACTATCAAAAGGGCTTTATCCCCGGGTTGCGGTTCCATAATAATGGCGGCTTTTCCTGCCTGTGGTCTGTAAAAAGGCAACGCTGATATTTCAGAAGTTGCAACCGTATTATTAAACCCGTCAAGCTGTGAAACAATGGGAGTAGCTGATGCCCTGCCACCTGTTGAGGTGTTCCCCTGGGCGTCTGCTTTACCAATTGTCACCAGCTCCGCAGTATTAACACGATCGCCTATTTTGCTATCAATCAAAGCACTGATTGCATTAAGTGGCGTATTTGAGGTGGTGGCCCGTTTTGTTCCTTTTACTGTCTTTTCGTCTGCCATTCTAAACTCCTGATAAATCGGCTAATTGTGACGGTGTGCGGTCTTGGTCGCCAGTGTAAACTGCTTCTATCTGACTTTCCCAATTTCCACCATCTGGAAAATATGCGGCTAGGCTGTGTGATAGTTTTGTAATCCTCCAAACTCCTGACGCCCTCGGCACTATACTATCAACTTTTACTAATCCCTCTTGTTTCAAGTCTGGATTAAAAATACACTTACAACTGACGCCGTCCTGATTAAAAGTAGGGTATCCGATTAGCCCGGTGTCTTTGCTCAACAAAACGGCGTTGCCCTGTCGTGCTTTTCCCTCGGGTTTTATAAGCATTTCATTATCATCAACAACAAGGTTAATGCCTAAATCTCTGGATAAATCCTCGGCTTGTTTGAATGGTGAACCAGCTAAGCAGACGTTTTTAATAGTCTGGAAAACTCCCTCATTTTTAAACGAAAAAAACACCGCTCCGCCAATCCTGCAAAAAATATTGCTGCATCACTTTCGCCCGCAGTCGTAGAGTTCGGGATTGCAATTTGCTGTTGATAGGTTCCCGTATCAGCTTCAAAGTTCATCACTGGGTCGGGTGCTTGGTTAAAATCTGCATAGGCACTTGTTACACCACCAGAAAAGACTAAAGGTAATTCTTCGCCCTCGTTACCTGCAAAAATAGATATTAAATTAAGTTGAGACTCTAAGGGCCTGAATGATAACATTGTAAACTGTGCCATATCGTCATACTTTAAACCGTAAAGTTTTACTGATGCACTGTTTTTCTCTGGTAGCCCGGGCTTTGTAATTGAGATTTCACAGGGTAGGCCCTCAATTATTTTAGTGTTTCCACCCTCAGAAAATGAGCCTTTACCCAACACAATTTCTATTCTTATTGTCTTGCGTGTAAAACTTTTAGCCATTTAATACCTCAGCTTCTCCGGGATTGCTTCGCCCTCGGGAATATATAAGAATATAAATCTATCGTTAAGTTGCTGATATTCTGGGGCCTTATCGCCCTGCATGTCAAAAAAATGCAGTGTTCCCTTAAAATAACGGCTTTTTGATTGCAATATATCTGCCCTATTTTGGCAAATCGCACCCTTGCAAATCGCCCTGTCATTTACGTATAAATCTAAATATAGTCTAACCTGCCGCCAATAAATAGATATTGTGCAATTCTGGCCATCAATAACTATATTAAAAGTCTGAGCTGGTATTTTTGTAAGTGTGACTTGTTCCATCTAAAAACCCAGTCCTTTAAGTGCATCTGATATAATACTGCTGCTTTTCGTCTGGGTTTTCCCCGTGTTTACGTTCGGCTCGCTTGTGGGGTTTTTCGGCTTTGTAATTATTGTTCTAACGGTGGTTGTAACTCTGGTTTCAACTTCTCGCACCTCCACCAAAGTTAATTCAACCGTTAACATAGTAGCCCCACCTTGGGCGGTATGCGAGTAGGTCAAACTCTCAACCGTCATATCTTGATAAAACTTACTTGGGGTTGTAATAAAAAGCTTAACGGGGTCTTTCTGATATTCTTTTAAAACGTCTAACGTTTCGCCAATTTCCGCAGGGGTTCCTTGTTTTCCTAAAATCACACGCAAAACCAAAGGGCTTTCAACCTTGTTATAATTAGCAAATCCTCCAAGCTCAACGGGGTAAGATAGGGCTTGCCCGTCGCTCGCAACTGTCAACTCTAAGAAGCTTGTGAAATTTACAGCGGCGGTTCCGTCTTCGTCAGTGATTGTCCAGTTTCCTTTTTGCATGTTTTCCATTACCAGACGCCCCTGTTTCCTGCATTGGTCAATCCGTTTACTTCTTTTGCTGTTGCCAAGGCAATCGCTCGGGGGTCGTTGCTCGTGGCATTAACTTCTATTGTTCCTACGTTTACGCTAGTTTCACTTCTATTGTTAATATTACTAGAAGCTGGCTCATCTCCATAGGTGACATGCCATAAACTGCGGGTTGATAAGCTTGGCTGTTCTGCATTGCGTTGGTTACTTTTACGGTTTTATCTGATACCACGTCATCAATATCATTAGCCCAACGAATTAGAGCGTCGGGTAATAGAAAATCTGGAATATCAGAAATTATATTTTTTACGAAATCCTTTACGATTTTTCCAATCCCAGCAAAAGCCCATCTAAAAAGTCAGCTATACCACTAAAAAGGTTCATCACACCGTCATAGACTGGTTGAAAGCTCCAACTAAAACGGCAACTAGAAAATCACCTATTGATAAATATAGGGCTTTGATGTGTTCCCATGCTTCATCAAAATTTCCAGTAAAGAGAGCCTTTATGTACTTTAAAGCGTTTTTAAAAATATTGACCAATGGCTGTATTGCCCCGCCAAAATACTTAAAAAACACCTTAACCCTATCGGTTAATTGCGTAAATAATAGCGTACCAACCTCTTTTAATATTTCCCATGCTTCGCCTAAAGCTTTTGCTATCTCCTCACCAGTTCCGAAAATCTCCCAAAACTCAGAAAGTGCAGACTCTCCCCCCTGAATGTACGTCCACAGGTCATCAATCAGCAAAGCGAGTGCTGCAATGATTAACATAAACGGTATGAATGGGGCCATTGCTGTCCAAATTGCTGCACCCATCGCAATTATAGCAGGCATCAACGCCACAGTTATAACCGCCGCCAATCCTATAAAAAAGGCCATTACAAAAGCCTGATGCTGCCTTAAAAGTTTACAACCGTAGCAATTCCGTTTGCTACCATGGTCAAAAGCTGGCGCAATTGCCCGCATTCCTAAAGAAACAAACGCCTGAAAAGTCTTATTAAGGTCGCCAATCGATCTATTGTAAGATCGTGCCGTGTCGGCGTCTTGCTTAGTGTAAGCCAAGTTCTTTATACTTTTCTACTAAGTTACCAACCTCGGCACTACCTGACTGTAAAAACCTGATCATCTCCGCATCGACGCCTAGCTTTTCAGATAACCGCCTGAATTTATCGGGGTTCATTTTATCAACAACGTTAGATAAATCGTATATAATCTGGGTTGATGTTTTAATATTGCCGTTTGCATCTTTTGCTGAAAATCCCTAAACTTCTTAGTTCAAATGATCCACTTTGCCCAGCTCTGCCAATTAACTTAAGCTTATCGTCAAGGGTTTTAAGTGTGCCATTAAATCCGCCAGCATCATAGCCGCAGCATCTATTGCATCATTCCAACCCTGCACGTTTTGGGTATTTTCCCTTATTGACTTCAGAATTTACCCAAAACGTCAGCTGTTTTTGTATAGTCGTTTATTAATTTACCAAACGCAAAGGCCCCTGCCAATGGTGCTAAAAGGCGGGTCAACTTAGTTCACCACTAGCCACCGTTCCCTCTGCTTTGGCTATGCCCTTGCTTACTCCTGCACTATCCATGCCTAGGGTTATCAAAAGAGAGTCAACTATTGTTGCCATTTTTTCCGCCTCCATCGCTACCCATTCGTTCTAGTTCTGCACGTTTATTATTTCGATCATATCAAGGGCATCTTCATAACTGTAATGCGTTTCCAATTCGCGCAATGTCGCATCTTGCCTACTTATCAAAGTACCCACCATACCTAGAAACGTTAGCGTAATCTGCATAGCCATGATCTTTTATAGCGTTTCTATACTTGTTTGATCTTGGGTATTCAACTTTTCTTCTAGCATCTTGAACAAAAACCAAAGTTCAATTCACACTTCTTTTAATAATGTGAAAAGAGTTTCTACACTTTCGATGTAAAGGTCTAAACTAGCTGGCGTGCATTTCTCGTAGCTATTCCCTACTTTTCTACTGCAACATTCCCGCATTTCATTAATCAGCTCTTGAGCTTCTGCGGTGTCAATATTACCCAGTGAGAAAGCCTTTTTTGCTAAAACGGCCCTGCTTCTTTTAGGCCATACACCCTGTGGAACTTCTAGCCCAACCTTTGCAAGCACAGCAATTGCCCGTAAAATAAAGTTCTCTAGCTTTAAAGCTGACATTTGAGTAATAACAAAAACAAGTGTTTGTTCGCCATCCTGTAAAGTTATTTCTTTGGTCTTCCTTGCCATGTTTTACCCCTTAAATATCTGATGTTTCTACTTGTTCAAAGTTTAAAACCCATGTTGTCGGCTCTAAGGTCTTG
Organism: Drosophila cyrtoloma; assembly: GCA_035042485.1. NCBI lineage: Eukaryota > Metazoa > Arthropoda > Insecta > Diptera > Drosophilidae > Drosophila > Drosophila cyrtoloma. The sequence goes on along the minus strand of JAWNLH010000322.1, from coordinate 3,206 downwards.
GCCTGATTTGATATGGTTGACCTGATACTAGTACTCCTTTGCTCCAAGTATAACGCTTCCCAATCGATGCCACGCTACTTGTCAAAAGAACATACGTATATCGTTTTGTTTGTTTCCATGCGAATACAAATTGCCAAAAGCTACGGCTGATGGTGAGGAAGCTTCTAGGGTTATGAGTGACAACCTTAATGCCCGGCACGTACCCCGCTGTCATCTTGCCATCAACACCCATTCTAGTTTCTGTTATCGTTACGGCGTCCATACTAAAGCTTGGTCGGTTCCGTACATTTCTAAATTAACGCCACTAGGGTATAATTCTTCGACTATTAGAACGCTAACGGCGTTTGCTGATGTAATTCCTATTATTTTTAGCCATCATATACTCCTAAAGAACCGCAGTGCTTGCGACTTCTATTTTTTGAACTGCCCCGCCGTAAGTGTACCAAAGTGCAATAATCGGGCTTCCACGTTTTGCTCGGACATTTGCCCTGAGGTCAAGAATTTGTAAATAATAACCACTTGTGAAAAGTGTTGTTGATATGTCAAGCCCTGCTTCGTTCATCAACTCCGACTTTTGCCTTTCGCTCAAAACAACCCCCGCCTCAATTGTGGCGTTTGTTTTCGCTTCATTGATGGGGTCGGTCATCCAGGCCGCTATCATAGTATACCCACGCAAATTATAAGGCACCCTACCAGCTCTTGAAATTCCATCAAGTAACGACACTTGTAAGCGACTGTTCAGCCAAATAGAATTTATGTAAGGGTCAATAAATCCATAATCGGAAGCTGAAAGTATACGGGATACAAAAGGTAAATTAGGCGTTGCGTGTCGAAAAATTACCCATATAGTTACAATTTTTACTTTCTAAAACGTCCGCCGTTTTCGTGTCCGTAACCCATGCCGCTAAGCCTGATTGTTTTTTAAATGCTGCTGTAATGGTTCCGTTCAATCTCAGCCATGCAATAGAAGCCACAATGGACATGATAAAAGTAGCATATTCTACAGAACCATAAATTACGGCTGTATGGTCATACCCTGCATTTTTAAGCTCGCTCGCCATATCCGTTTTTACGTCTTCAACCGCCATGCTGGCTATGCTGTATGCAACAAACAAATATCCATAGTTCATTCTAGCCCCTTCAGCCCACTCCAAAGCCTCGGCGGTCTCAATTTCATAGGCCGTTGTAAAGCTAACAAAGTTTTGGAGTTTTCTCAAGTATAGCGACATCTGCCGTTGAGCGTCAAAGCGTCCATGCCTCGGGATTCCACCGCCCCATTTTGTTCAGTCAAATTTAACAAGCTGGCAAGGTCTGTGCCTGTTAACGGCATAAAGGCATAAGTAACTAGTGAGCCTTTACCCTTTTTATTCTGGTTATGGTATAGCTCAAATTTAAACTTGAATAGGTGACTATAACATCAGCACAGGCTAAAATCATCTTTGCTTGTATCGCTCGCAACATCTGAGAAGCTCCGCATGTTGTCAAATCAACGTCTTTTATCTCATAATTCACGCTATCAACGTTTATTACAAAAGAGCCATCCGTAATGGTTTTAATTCTGCTAGGGTTGTTGCTGACCTAGCACCCCTGAGCCATGCAGGCACATCTATATCTATTCTGCGTGCTACAAAAAATGCTTTTGGTGATGCAAGTTTATTGTCATAACTGGTGAAATAAACCACCGCCGCCGCAAATTCGTTTGACCCTGTGCCGAAATAATTTTCTACGTCTTTTGCCGTGGAAAAACTTAAAACTAGCGTATCTGCTGAAATTAAGTTGCTAGTCGAAAGCAATAAGCCGTTAAGCTCTAAGTCGAACTTCCGCCATTGATTACTCTAGGCAGTACCTCGACTATGTGACTGGCTGGAATTGCCATATTCTACTCCTGTTTATTCTGGTTTATGGTGGACGTCCACGTTTTCTAATCTGTCAATATTTACCCTATCAAAGCGGGAAATGCACCGATATACCCTGATTTATCGTAAATCTTAAAGTTGTGCTGTATCTCGGTACAAATTGTTTGCATCTCCTACCCCCGTTAAATCTCGCACGGCATCGCCATAAAGTACGGATATGCCAAGCTCATTAAAAAACTGATAGCCTACTGACGTTTTTAAGGGTTGACGTTGCAAACTCGCACGCTGGTAGGCTGTAGTTCCCTTATTGGAACAAAAATCTACTTGAATAGCTATTTCTAAAACGTTTATAAGGCTTAATTCTTCTTTGTCTGGGCTGAATTGTTCGGCAGTGGTGCCATGTTGTAAATCGTACAGCATCGACATAACAATGAAATCATTGTCGTTAGCTGGTAACGTCACCCTATTTTGCCAACTGAATAATGTTATCAAGTTTGACCTGTGGCAATGCGTATATATAGTATAGATATTGTCTTACAGCCTCGAAAATATCAATATCGCTTATAGCTTTCGGGTTGGTTGGTCTTGCAATATCTGACATTATTCAGCTCCTGAACCTGTAGGGTTTACTTGTAAGGTCGCCCTTACACAACACCACCCTGATTGTGTGAAGTCCTCAATTATCCCATCAACTAGCCAAAAAGAACCCGCCAACCACTCCGCACTTTCATCAATCTTGAACATATCGCCACCCCTTGCGAGTGGTCTCAATATCTAAGCTATGCGGTCTTTGTACCCCGCTTTTGAAAGGACGTAAAACTTACGGCTTATTTCTTCCTCACCTGCCTTATTTGCATGAAATAAAGCCTCTGAACTCTCACTTTGTATCTGCAATAAAACGGGTTGCCCGTCGGCGTAGGTTGGTTCCCGTTGTCCGCCCGTTACGGTTTCTGTGCCTGTTGAATGATAAAGCGTTGCTGGTGTGTCTGGGTGTAAGGTTGTTACTGCACCCCTGACAATATTATGTAGGTTTACTGCCATTATATCACCTGAAAGCTAATTGCTTCTTGTAAGGTGCCTGTGTCGATTAGCGGCGTCTCGGCGTTGCTGGTTTTACCTCGCTTGTATTTCCGTGCTACCGTGCTTTCTGCTAATGCTGGCCCTATGCCTGCTTCAATCCTTTGTTGTATGTCCTTTGCCGCAATTTCTCCTACTAAAGTAAAAGCCTTTTCAACTTTCCCCTTATTCTGTTTCATATAGTCAACAAAAAGCTTAGTCCAAGTCTTATTATGCTCCACTAAACTTTGACGTAAAAAGGAACGTTGGGGTATGTTGCTAGTTCCAAACTCG